>VCII01000151.1:5000-41921 GCA_006030095.1 Triplophysa siluroides
GTGATCAGCCAGGTAGTGGAGTCGGGGTATCGCGTGCCGGTTCAGCAGAGTCACTTTCTGAGATGGTTTTAAAGGAGACTTCGCCAATCGTCTCACCCAGATGTCGAGAGTGCTGGCCTGATCCGGTTGTACAATCCCAACCCAAGGATTGCATTGAGCCCCGAGGTACTTAAATGAGTCCTCGAGGCCAGTTAGTTGCAGAGTCGTACCCCCCAGAACCCATGGAGGACAGTCATTGATCACGTACGAACCTCTGCAAGGCCGGATAAGGAAGCCGAAGCATTTCCTCTGGTTGACTTTCAGGCCAGTCACTCGACAAAAGGAGTCCAATACCGTCAGATGTTGTGCCATTCCCGCCCAGGATCCGCTTATCAGCACAAGGTCGGCGAACGCCAGACTCGACACCGAGTGACCTCCAAAACGATACCCATTACCACCTCGTTCGACTTTGTGGACGAGGGGGTCCACAGCCAGGTTGAAAAGTAGCGGGGAAAGTGGGTCCCCTTGCTTAACACCTACCCTCAATGCGATAGTCGGAGTGAACCCACTTCCGATTTTGACACGCGTCACGCTGTCCGTGTAGAGGTGCTGGATCAGCTCTACCATGTGTGGGTCGACTTTCATCCCCCTAAGAGCAGCCACCAAGTGCTCATGTGAGATTGCATCAAACGCCTGTGCAAAGTCAATCGATACCACTGCGAGTGGGCTGCTACACTCGGATTTGCAATGCCGGATCAGGCCCCGGAGGACCTCGATGTTTTCAGAACATCCGGGAGTGGGACGGAACCCCCTTTGACTAGGGTGGAGCGGACAGGCCAGAGCCAATCGCTTCGACACGATCCTAGTGAACACCCGTATAATCACCGACCCAATGGTGATCGGTCTCCAGTTTCCGATCTCCATCGCCATCCTTGGGTCGGGTGATTTGGGTAGCAGTACCGATTGACACTTCTTCAGGCGCGTAGTAACAATACCTGTGACCCACCACATGTTGAACATACGTGTGAGGGCCACGCCCTCCGGATCCCATTCTAGAATGTCCTGCTTACGTATACCATCTGGACCCGGTGCGGTGTTATTGACCACTTGTTTCAGGCTAAGCCTCACCTCCTCTTCCGAGATAAGCCCAGCCAGGTGTTCGTTATCCGCGTGTTCCCCCGCCCTGAATTGACCCAGCCCGCGGAAAGAACGCCGTTCTTCCCACTTGATCTTGTAAGCCTGATATACCACTTGCGGGGAGATTTGGCACTTAGTTGGAACCGCACCATCCAAGATCTCCTCCGCCAGGCGGGCCGGGTCAGTACGATACAGGTCTTGGCATCTGCGGTAGGCTTCCCTCCTAGCCTGGCCTTTACGCCGCCGCCGCAAACCTACGGGAAACACGGCCTCTCTTGCCTTGAGAGGGTGCTGGGCTGTCTCTTGCTTCGCGGGACAATCCCCGAAGCATTGAGGAGGTTGCTTCCGTGACCAGTGCAGGTAACTGGTCAGTGCCTTTCAGCCAAGCTTTTAGGACCGGTATGTGTTCCGCGTCATCGCCCTCAACCGCGTCCACCATTTCACGAACGAGCTCTCGGAGTCGTGCTTTGAGCTCGCTCTCTGGTCGACCGGGTGTTGCCACGGGGATCGATGAACTCGCGTCCAGCTCAAGCGGCATCACTCCGGGAGGGCGCTTTGAACGTGTCGAAGCCCCCGGGTCACCATCCAACTGGGTCTGCATGGTTCGTACCTCCACCGCTTCCCTAAGGCCGAGTGTCGCAATTCGGGGTGGACGTGCCTCTCGTGGGTGCTGCATCCCCTCCTTGTCCCAAACGTGGCATCGCAAGCTTCGCACCGGACGGGGCCCGGAGGTCCCGCCACGGGCTGGCCCCTGCATTTTGGGACATGGCAAGCGATCGAGTGGAACACAGGGGACGTTTTACCACACGAGGCGCACATAAATCTTACCAAGACACCAGTATGCACGACCGAGGTATGCCTCCTCAGTTGTGCTAGTGTCCTCATCGATTCTCCACATATTGCGCAACCTTGTGCCTCGTAAGGCATTCGAATCACCAGCCCAGTCGCTGTCACCTGGGCTGCTTGAGCGATGACCATGGCAGAATCACCCTCCTGCTCGTCGGCAGTTCGCACTGCCGCAGCGGCTTCTCGAGCATCACCACTAGTTCCGGGTTGTTCGGTATGAGCATCCGGAGTCCCCATCATCGCGCCAGCCCTCTCCCTAACGCGCGTGAGGATTCCCGAACACTTGCTTAGTCTTCCGTCAATTCCAGTGTCGTCAACGCCTTGGCCACGTCAGCACCGTGTACCCTGGCCGGGGGGGGCACGGAGGGGGTCTGGCTCTAATGAAGTCGCGCAACCCCTACGCTTCTCCATGATAGCTTGTTTAACCGGGCGACCTATCATCCGGGATGGGTTTTTATCTCTATTCATAGGATAAAAGCGTCTGCCAAATGGCGACCATCTCTATCGAGACAGTCAATTAATGGTCATCCTGCTACGGTCAAAGAGTGTCACCTCTATCGTCTCAGGAAAAGGAATAGAGTAAAAACCATAGGTCCCTCCAGACCTCTTGCCCTGTATCACCATGGAGCTATCACGGTAGTCCAATTGCTTTAGAGCGTTTCTTCTTGACTCATATAGCCTGTCCAAAGATCCATAGCAGATCTCAGCACACCCGTACTACGTGATTGCTGCCTTCGAGGATTGGAATCAGTACCGCGCCATCGCTCTCAGCCTCAACCGACCATTTTACGAACGAGCTCTTTGAAGTGATCTCCGAGCCCGTTCTCTAGCAAGTGGGTTATCAAGAGAGAGATCGATGGACTCGCGACGGGCTCAGCGGCAGCACCACCTCCTCAAAGTCATCTTAGCAATGCTCCCCTTCATCTCAAGTCACCCAAGGAGCCAGGCCGGACAACAAGTCCGGCTGGGTTGCGCGCCTGCTGCCTTCCTTGGATGTGGTAGCCGTTTCTCAGGCTCCCTCTCCGGAATCGAACCCCGATTCCCCGTCACCTGTGGTCACCATGGTAGGCGCCTAGAGTCACATCGAAAGTTGATAGGTCAGACATTCGAATGAGTCGTCGCCGCGGGGGCGCGCGATCGGCCCGAGGTTATCTTGAGTCACCAAAGAGACCGGCCCCGCCGCCCGAGAGCGACAGACCCGGTTGGGTTTTGGGGCTGATAAATGCACGTATCCCCTGGGCCCCCGCGAGGAGACCCGGGTCAACGCTCGTTTGCATGTATTAGCTCGGGAGGCCTTCAGCCTCGGTCGCCAGGACAGATCTTATGGTGCCTCAAGAGACTCGCATTGATTGCATCTCGGGACACTGCCCCAAGATGTGAGAGACCGATTCCAACCGCGACGAACAGAGTCTGCATGATGCTGCTGTGGATTTGGGCTTGCCTCTGAGTCGGGACTCAGCCGTAGGGTACACATTTGCCCGTACCTGCAGCGCTGCAATGAAGCAGCGCTTGGTAAAGCCCTGGTGATGTCTCAGCCAGCTGTTGCTCGCCGGGCAACCCCCTTAACATGAACAGGCAGCTCTGTCCATCTGCGGAATTCATCGGCCCTCCGATCACACGGCCATGGGCAGGCGGGCGTCAGCGGGCAGGGATCGTCTCCGTTTGCATTCACATTCCACAGTCCCAACTGTGGAATTTCATCTGCGCCCCCCCCTGCCCTCAGCCAGAGTCGCCTGAAGTGATCCTTCGCCCAGTCGCTGGTAGCCAACACTTTTACCACATCGTTTGAGGAAATAGACAACCGTAACCACCTTCTCGCCTGTGTTATAGGGGCTTGTCGGGCGAGCTTGCAGATCCCCAGGCCGCCATCCCGGTTCCTTGCATATAATAGCCCATCGCATGTAGACTGTGGAAGACGCAGCCACGTCTTTACAGCTTTCCGTACGATCCCATCCAGGCGGGTTAATTTGACTAATCCGAGCTCGGCATGATCAGCCAAGTAGTGGAGTCGGGGTATCGCGTGCCGGTTCAGCAGAGTCACCTTTTGGGATGGTTTCAGTGGAGACTTTGCCAATCGTCTCACCCAGACGTCGAGAGTACTGGCCTGATCCGGCTGTACAATCCCAACCCAAGGATTGCATTGAGCCCCGAGGTACTTGAACGAGTCCTCAAGGCCTGTGAGTTGCAGAGCCGTACCCCCAGAGCCGTACCCCCAGAGCCCATGGGGAACAGTCGTTGATCGTGTACGAGCCGGATAAGGAAGCCGAAGCATTTCCTTTGGTTGACTTTAAGGCCAGTTACTCGACAAAAGGAGTCCAATAGCGACAGATGTTGTGCCATTCCCGCCCAGGATCTGCTTACAAGCACGAGGTCATCGGCGAACGCCAGACTCGACACCGAATGACCTTCGAAACGATACCCATTACCACCTCCTTCAATTCTACGGACGAGGGGGTCCAGTTTTAGCCAGGTTGAAAAGCAGCGGGGAAAGTGGGTCACCTTGCTTAACACCCACCCTCAATGCGATAATCGGAGTGTTACCGCCTCCGATTTTGACACGCGTCACGCAGTCCGTGTAGAGTTGCTGGACCATCTCTACCATGTGTGAGTCTACACTGATCCCCCGCAGAGCGGCCACCAAGTGCTCATGGGAGATCAAGTCGAATGCCTGTGCAAAGTCAATCGATACCACCGCGAGTGGGCTGCTACACTCAGATTTGCAATGTCGGATTAGGCCCCGGAGGACCTTGATGTTCTCCGAACATCCGGGGGTGGGACGGAACCCCCTTTGACTAGGGTGGAGCGGACAGGCCAGAGCCATTCGCTTCGACAGGATCCTAGTAAACACCCGTACAACCATCGACCCTATGGTGATCGGTCTCCAGTTACCGATCTCCATCGTCATCCTTGGGTCAGGTGATTTGGGTAGCAGTATCGATCGACACTTCTTCAGGCATGTGGGAACGATACCAGTGACCCATCACATGTTGAACATACGTGTGAGGGTCTCGCACTCTGGGTCCCATTCAAGGATGTCCTGGTGCGGAGCCCTTCATCACTTGTTTCAGACTAAGCATAACCACCTCTTCCGAGATGAGCCCAGCCAGGTGTTCGTTATCTGCGTGTTCCCCCGCCCTGAATTGACCCAGCCCGCGGAAAGAAGGCTTTTCTTCCCACTTGTTCTTGTACGCCTGATATATCACTTGAGGGGAGATTTGGCACTTTGTTGGAACCGCACCATCCAAGATCTCCTCCGCCAGGCGGGCCGGGTCAGTACGATACAGGTGTTGATATCTGCGATAAGCTTCCCTCTGCGCCTGGCCTTTACGCCGCTTATGCAGCACCTTGCGGGAAACACAGCCTCTCTTATGGTGAGAGGGTGCCGGGCGCTCTCTTGCTTCGTGGGTCAACCCCTGAAGCAGTGAGGAGGTTGCTTCCGCGACCAGTGCAGGTAACTGGTCAGTGCCTTCCAACCAAGCTTTTAGGACCGGTATATGTTCCGCGTCATCGCCCTCAACCACGCCTACCATTTCACGAACTAGCTCTCGGAGTCGTACTTTGAGCTCGCTCTCTGGTTGGGTGGGTGTTACCACGGCGATGATGAACTCACGTCAAGCTCAAGCGGCATCATTCCGTCCACAGAGACATCTACTCGTTGGCGCTTCGAACGTGTCGAAGCGCCCGGGTCACCGTCCAACTGGGCCTGCGCGGTTCTTGCCTCCACCGCTTCCCTATTAGGGCCGAGGGTCGCCATAAGCGACGCAATTCGCTTCCGATTCCGCATTTCAGGGTGGACGTGCCTCTCGTGGGTACTGCATCCCCTCCTAGTCCCAAACGTAGCCTCGCAAGCTTCGCCGGACGGGACCCGGAAGCCTCCCACGGGCTGGCCCCTGCATTTGGGACATGGCAAGCGATCGGATGGGACGTAGGGGACGTTTTCCCGCACAAGGCGCACATAAATCTTACCAAGACACCAGAATGCACGTCCGAGGTATGCCTCCGCAGTTGTGCTAGTGTCCTCATCGATTTTCCACATAATGCACAATCTTGTGCCTCGTAAGGCATTCGAATCACTAGCCCATTAGCTGTGACCTGGGATGTAGGAGCGATGACCATGGCAGAATCATCCTCCTGCTCGTCGGCAGTTTGCACTGCCGCAGCGGCTTCTCGAGCATTACCGCTAGTTCCGGGTTGTTCGGTATGAGCGTCCGGAGCCCCCATCATCGCGCCAGCCCTCTCCCCAATGCGCGTGGGAAGCCCCGAGCACTCTCTTAGTCGTCCGTCAATTCCAGTGTCGTCAAAGCACGGAGGGAGTCTAGCTCTAATGAAGTCGCGGCAGAAACCTGCCATCCGGCGTTCGCTTGGGGCCTAAACGAGGACCAGAAATGGGGCCCCCTGTCCCCATCGGGAATCCATTACAATGTACATCTTTTTTGCTGTTAAATCCAAACGGCTGAACCTGTGTGTCCCACATGGCTTTTTAAGTTACGAATGTGTAGTTTCCGGGAAAAGCCATAGAAATTTGTTGGTGATAAATGTTCACGCTCCTACCGACTATTTCAACGTTTTAAGGGTGTGTAATTTTGTTGGGGGATTTTAATACTGTTTTAAGTAAACTGGATATGGCTGATGGAATGGTTCAAATTACAAGCTGGTTGATGTGTGGAGGGAAAAGAAATGGATTTTATACTGAGAAACAAGCTTAAGAGATCACAAGCCGATGTACACGAAAATAGATTGGAGCGTGACCAAAAGAGGTCCAGGCGTTTTAAATGCTGAGGTTTTTAAAAAAGAAAACTATGTCAGAGATGTTAAAGACATATTTAAAGAGCTAAAAGAATGTGGTGGGAAAATGTAAAAGGTATGCTGAAAAAAGAGAGAACTTGGAAGATAAACTCAAACGTGGAAGAGAAAAATACAAAGGTGCCCGTTTGAGAAGTAAAGCTCATTATGTTGTAGGAGGAGAAGAATATACAAAGTTTTTTCTTTGATTTAGAAAAAAGGGAAAAAACGAAACGATAAAAGTACTCACTCCCGAAAGTGGTCATGAACGGACCAACAGGGACTGGAGGGGCTTCGCGAATGGTCCCGGGGGAAACAGGTGTGCTTATCGAAAACAATGTGTTAGGTGTTCAAAGACAAGACACCGTAGTTTCTCGTTCGCTTTGTGACCTTCTTTCTTGTTTTGTGTTTGGAAAGCACAGGCTCACAGCCCTGGCTGCTTTTTCTGCTGAAAGGGGGGGCGGAGACTAGCAGCTCACTTGCGCTTAAAAGACACACACACCAAAACAGCGCGTTTCTCCTCACATGCAAAACTTGGCAACTAGAGCATGGTATAATAAAAGATCTGTGGTGTTTTTTTTGAGCTGAGACTTCAGACACATTCTGTGGAGCCCTATGATTTATTTACATTTGTGTAAAAGTAGAAAAAAAACTTTTTAAGAAAGAGAAGACATTTCAAACCAACCCCTGTTTCTTAACAAAAACTGGCTGCAGAGACACGAGGACATGAAAGAGGAAAACATATGTAGAAATATGAAAGGAAAGCTCTTGGAAACGAAGTTGGCAAACTCAGAGGTTTTAAACAGACACAGAGCCATTTTCATGGAAGCTACTATACACAAGATCTGGAGAGAGCAAAGCGTCGGGTTTAAAGTCTGCGGCGACGAGGACGAAGGGTTTTTACACTGCAGAGAGCTGGAACCTTTTAAAACGAAATGCAAAGAACTGTTCCAAAAACTGAAAGGACGATGATTTGAGAAAGAAACAGACTGGAACTAAACAGTAATGCTGGGACAACACTATAAATGCAAAAACGGAAAATTCCTCAGTTTATTAGTAATGCTCATGAAGTCTGCGAAATAGGAATTGCTAAAAGTGTTTTTAAGTCTGTTTTCTTAAAATAGTGTGACGGGTGGAGGAACGACACGCACAACAGTACAATGTTTATAGGTCCCGAAGGGGGAATTTTATTAAAGAACCGGCCCGTGGCCGATCAAAAGAAACAGGAAGTCCGGGTCTCTGAGCCCGAGGAGAGGGGTGTGAGGCGGTGCGTGGTGTCCCGGCTCTCCTATGTGTTCCCAGTGTCCCTCGTGGCTGGGGTGTCCTTGGTGAGTCTTGTGTTCTCCGTGTACTCTGTGTGTCGCGACTCCAGTCGTGTCTGGGTGTGGGCTTCTGTGCACGCTGCCGGTCATCATTCGTCAGCGCCTGTGAGAATATCGGGACACATGCATTAGAGACTTCAAGTCATGGAGTGGTATCCCACCATGCTTCCTGTGCCGCCGGTTTTTATGCCAGCTGAGATCAGCTCTTGACGACCGGCAGCTGCGCCTCGTTAGTCCCCTCTGTTCCCATGGCGACGCTGATTGCGCTATGGGTGAGTCGCCACAATAGGAAGCTTTTGTTATGTATTTTACTTTTTTTTTTGCCCTCTGAACAGTCACGATCCCCAGGTTTTTAAACGTGTGATCATATTTTGGACTCTTAACTCTTCCAACTTTTTATGTACATAAGGGAAATGAGAGATTTATTGATTGTTAATAAAGAAAATAAAATAAAAAGCATGCCCGCTCTCGTCAGATCTCGGAAGCCAAGCAGGGTCGGGGCTGGTCAGTACTTTGATGGGAGACCGCCTGGGAATACCTGGTGCTGTAAGCTTTAGTGTTTCAACTCATGATGGCCTTTTGGCGGTGAGCTCGGACTGTCAGCTTTTGCTTACGCCACACAACCCTGAGTGGCGCTATTGAGTAGGAAGTGTGAGTTGCAGGAAGCAGTGGGTGAGAGAGATTCATCAGACTTTTCGTGTTTGTTCAATTTTATTTTGAGTTATCAAGTGTTTATTTTGAACTTTTTTGGGGGGTTTTTCATGTTTTTTTTACGAGTACGAGTTTTTTAAACAATGGCGGACGGACACTTGGCAAAGACAATGGATATGGCTGGAGGAACACGCACGGTAAACGAACCTGGAACTGCATTAAGACGACGAGATGGGAATACTACACAAAAGGAACAAAGAAACAACAACATAAAACGGGATTATTTGAAAGAGGCAACGGTGACTGTGGATATATCAAACGTGAACGCGAGGGCTGAGGACATCATAAAAGCTGTAACGGAAAAGATTGGTAAAGGGAAAATCTTGGCGGTAAGACCCAAACAGAACAAAGAATATGAAGTAACTAGAGAAAGTGAATGATGTTAAACTGCTGGAAGATGGAATAGGATAAAGGAAGTGAATTGTGGAGTTAAGAGACTACGTTGTCTCGTTTATGCATCTGCCCACCTACATTGATGATTCAGAGATTTTAGATAAACTTAAAGGGTAGGGAGTTACCCAGATATCTGATATCTCTAAAGGACAACGCACCGAAATACAGAGCGAGGAACCTAAAGGACAGACGGAGGAAATAACCTGGTCACCGTTAGATCTTACTGTCAACCTAGAGAATGCTATGGATCGATATGAGGATTTTATCAGTGACGCAGAAGAAAAGACTGGAGAAATATGGAAATCAAGGAGAAGACGACGACTAAAGGCAAAGCCATGATTAGGAGTTAGGAAAAAAACGACCAACAAAGACTCACTTAAGAATAGATTTGAACTGTTAAAAGACTTGAGCTAAAGACATGGGTTTATGAGTTTTTTTATGGTTTTAAGGTTGGTCACTTTTAATGCCAGAGGACTCTCGAATTTGAACAAGTTTGAAAAAGTGAAAGAAATGTTTAAAATTAAGATGTTATTGTGTTATATGCGTTTCTCTCCAATGTGTTTCTTATATGTGAATTAAGGAAAAGATGGAATGGTGAGATTTCATATAATAATAATTTAAAGGGTACAGTTTGTAGAATTTGCCGCTAGAGGGTGCACAATCAAAACAACAACAACAACCGCGTAGCTTGATGACGCTGTAACTCCACCGCTGATGGTACCACTGACACATCATTCAGACGGGAACGAGAAATCATGTTAGCGGAAGAGGTAAAGTAATAAAGTTTTATAAATGTTGCGTTTGATGAAATCATTTTATTTATTTATAATGAATTAGACCTGAGTAATGTAAAGTTTAAACTAAATTGTTAGTCATAGATGTTACAGTAACTGTCCAATTCAATGGTGTGATTACACTGCGCAGTTTTAAGTGTTCAAATCAATCATAGTAAAAGTTATTTTGAACGTACCCATATCATTTGCAATAATGGTAGATGAGCCGACAGTACAAACTACTTCCGCATCTGTCTACGACAGTGTCACGCGGTTGCTACATCAGTAACGGTGGTAACAAAAAAAAGAACATTATGTCTTCGCTGTCTGTGGTCAAGTTCAAGCTTCTTCGCATGAAAGGGATTTTCTCTCTCTACATGGCGGTGCATGGCTGCTTTATTGCGGGGCACGTGCTAGAACCACTGTAGGCGTGGAATATACCGGTCGCAGGGGACCCACTGAATCAGCCGCTAAGGATTCGCTCACTGTGTCTGCGGTGTTTGTACTAGTCGCGAGAGTTCAGGATGTCGTTGATTAACTCCAGGTCAGTTTCAAACGAGACCGTTATCATCAATGACTTTTTACATCACGTTCCAGGATTTTTTGTTTGTCATGGAAACTTGGCTTACCCCAAGGGACTTGAGCCCGTTTTCTGAACTGCTGCCATCTGAGTGCAACTTTTTAAACGCTCCTCGCTCTGTGGGTCAAGGTGGTGGACTGGTTTTAAACAGAACAATTCTTTCCGTATGAAAGCGACAGATGTCTATGCCAGTTTTGGAACTGGATAACTCGATGGCGATTTCAGTCATTTATCGTCCACCTAAACCTAAAGGATTTTATGAATGAGTTTTCAGACTTTTTAGGGGGATCATCCCAAACTTTGATAGACTTTCAATCTTGGGGATTTTAACAGACGTGTATTGTCCATCTAATCTTTTAGCCAGAGTATTCTTGCCAGTGACACAGCTTGTAAATGTTTCTTTTCATATGCATGGTCATACCCTTGATTTGGTGCTTTCTCATGGTTTGTCAGTACATGATCTTGCAATAGACAACCACACTTTCTCAGACCACAAGCCTATTACATTCAGAGGGGCCATAAATGACAACATTTCTAGACCTACCAAGGTAGCTGGTTGGTATTCCAATCATCCGACTTAGTTTGTGATGACTGGAGTGGTGCTGATTATCTTAATCATTTTAATATTATCTCTGCTTTTTTAGGAGCCAGAGTGTTTAAATTATTAGCAAAGTACCACAAACCAAAGGCTGACCCCTGGCTCAATACTCGTGCTGGAATGCAGAAAGGTCGATAGAAGGTGGTAAAAAGATAAGCTGCCAGTTTCTTATGAAATATTAAGAGACAGTCTGATACAATATCAGAAAATGTTGAAACCAACTTTTCAGATTTAGTGGAAAAGTGCTCTAGAATTGTGAAAGATTTTTTTCAAATCATTAATGTAGGTATCAATCCTTCAGTTGATCTTTTCCCTATAGAGTCCATGGAGATGTGTGGCAAACTTCTCTTTTGTGGACAAGATAAGGGATATTAGGCTAGATTTTCCCTCTGTCCCTCCACTTGTTATTAGCATCTTGTGTCAGTTTAAGCCGGTAACTTTGCCTGCTCTACAAGATATTGTAAGTCAGCTTAAACCCTCTGGATCTTCCTATGACAGTCTTCCTCCTTCCCTCCTTAAAATGTTTGAGGTATTTGGGCCTACTCTCTTTAAGATTATTAATAGTTGCCTTGAAATGGCTATTGTCCCATATGACAAAGCACGCCATTGTACGTTCACTTCTTAAAAAGCCTCATTTAGATCCAACAGTTCTGATTAATTTTAGACCAGTCTCAAATCTCTCTTTTATGTCTCAAATTTTACAGAAAATAGTGTTTCATCAACTACTGACTATTGAAGTGTTCCAATCGGTTTTAGGAAAAAGCATTCCACTGAAACAGCTTTGGTTAAAGTTCAGAATGATATTTTACGGACATTTGATGCTGCCAAATCTGCTGTGTTAGTACTATTAGATCTGCAGGTGGCAATTGATATAATTGACCACTCAGTTTTGTTTTCTCGCTTGGAGCATTGGGTGGGCATTAAGGGCAGTGCTCTTGAATGGTTTCAATCCTACTTAAACAATAGAAGGTTCTCTGTTAGTGTGGGTGAATTTATTTCAGATGCAGCTCCCGTAATGAGCGCGTCCCTCAAGGCTCTATTCTTGCTCCAATGTTATTCTCTTTGTACATGCTTCCCCTGGGGTCGATATTTAGGAAACATGGCATCTCCTTCCATTGTTATGTAGATGATACCCAAATGTATCTGCCCCTGGAATCTAATAACAAGGGTTTGGGTGACCATTTGGTCCAAATTTTTTAAAATAACTTATTTCTATATATTGGGATACACTAAAATAGGAAAATATACTTTGGTAAGATACTCATATTAGTAAAACTTAAAAATGGTAAAACCTTGCAACTCTTATCGCTGCCCAGATGTTTTGCTGTGACATCACTGAATCACCAATTTGCCACAGTTCACTTTCTAAAGTTGTTTGTGTTCTGAGACAGAGGAACCACTTATAAATTCTGGTTGAATAAGGAGCTCTCAGAAGAACCAGACATGTGCTGAGGAGCCCCTTATAAAGCTTCAATCTAATAGTGTTTGTATGACACACAGCTGCTCTCCAATGTCCAATCTAATGAGTAAACTGATGTGTGATGTCATCAGTTCTTCCTTCACCAATGAGAACACATCAGATCTGATGATGATGATGATGAGCAGCAGCTGTACACATTCAAAAGCTCTTGTACTTCAGCACTTAAATACACAGACTCAACACTTATATTCCTAATCTATTCAGTGTTCAATCAAATATAATATCATCTTGATATTGTTGATATTTACTGAATGAAGTCATGTTAGATTGAAATCAAACTTTGAACTTAAACTTTGTTTCTCATTGCGTTGATTTAACAGACTGGGTCACATATGTTCTACGACTGCAGACATCAGCTCTATGCTTTGTATTTTTAGGCAGCACAGAGACTCTATAAGTCATCTACGAGTTCCTGAGAATGATTTAGTTAATTTGTTGTTATTGTGTATAAGAAAGTGTACATCCAAATAACCTGCAGAAGGTTTCTAATGGCGAGTTCACACTGAATGATTTCTTTTTCCCATAGTGGTTTTAAAGAATCATGCACTGAAGAATCTGAATACACAAATAAAGCATAAATATTGAAAATGATCCCTTTTAAGATATTTAGTTGACATTATATCTTCTAATTCCAATCAACTTAAACAAACTTTATACTGTTTCAAAAGAGAGTAAGATATGTTGGATTTGAAGATATTGAAAAAAATCTTGAAGAAATATTAAATTCAGTTCTTATTTGCTCAAATGATTTTAAAGATGCAGAAATCATCAAGCCTGAAAAGTCTGATAGACCTTTAGAGCTCCACTCCAACAAGCCAATGCTCCTAATCTCAATTGGAAAATCAGGATTTAGGGCCAAAGGAGATCGAACAGATAGTTTGAGAAATATTTCAATGTTTTTTCACATCTTTCCAAACCAGTAATGTATTATAAACACATATCACATTGTCACTGAGAAAATGTATCCAATCAATATTATTGATAAAACAAAGAGACTCTAATCTTCTAGGGTAGCAAAATAATAAAATCAATCCACAAAGCATCCTGTCTATTCGAAAACCAACTCGTCATAAATTTAACTTGAGCTGACCAGTAATAAAACAGAAAATTGGGCAATGAAAGACTCCCTCGATCCTTTGGTTTATAAAGAGCAACTCTCTGGTGTTTAATATTCCAAATATAAACAGATATTTGAGAGTTCAATGATTTAAAGAAAGATAAGGTTAAATATCATGGAAGATTCTGAAACAAATAGTTTCATCTGGGGAGAATTCGTTTTTATAATGTTAACTCTCCCAAGGAGAGAAATCATTGCCGTTTTATTTTGGGTATTGAAATAATGAATAATATTGAGAGCACGACGTACGTTATCTGTACCACACCTGGATTTCACGAAACCTGGCTGATCAGAATTTATAACTTTATTAAGGTTCACATCTAGTCTGCGGGACAAAACTTTTGCAACTATCTTATAGTCCACATTGAGAAGACTAATAGGTCTATGAGAGGAACAGTCCAGAGGATCTTTTTCGTTTTGTTTAAGTGAACTAATGGAGGCATGTCTCCAGGAAGGGGGAAATTTGCCTTTTCAAATGTTATTAATAGCCGGTATAAAAATTGGGTGAATTGTCGGCCAGAATCTCTTAAACTCCAAGGGAAAACCATCCGGACAGGAAATTTCCCATTTGGCATGTCCTGAATTGCCTCCTCAACTGTAAATGGAGCATGCCGCCTAAAACAATCCTCCTCTGCAGTTGACTGTAGTGGAATATTATTTAGGTAAGTGGCCATATCCAAATTGGATGCTTCTGATTCTGAACTATAAAGAGATTTATAGAAATCCCGGAAAGTTACATTTATTATCACAGGGTCACTTATAATGTCGTCATTTATATTCCGTATCATATTAATAGAGCGGTCATTTTATTGATTCTTTAATTGGTGAGCCAGCAATGGGCTGGATTTACTGCCAAATTCGTAATATTTTGTTTAGTAAAAAGCAAAATCTTTTGAATTTGGCAAGTATGATCCATATTCAATTTAGTCCTTGCGTTCACCAAGCTTTTTAGATTTTAAACTGTAGACCAGCCATCTTCAACAGGCGGACCGCGGGCCGGATCCGGACCTTTGCTTCGTTCCATCCGGACCGCGAGACATAGCCTAATAAACCATTTGATAATTTTCGGTTGTTTAAATTGAGCCGCGCGTCTACACAACGGAGAATCACATCACATCACATCACATCATCACACGTGCTCTCAGAAATTTCTGTAATGATCTTTTGCCGCTATCCTCTATCTAACGCCAAACGCGCTTCATTTTAACCCTTTCCGCTCCGCGCGCTGCTTCTCTCCCGCCAAAGACGCGCAGTATGTAAACCAGCAGATACATCTTAACAACAGTAGTGCAGACACAAAGAATGTAAATTGACACACAACACTAAATAAAATGCAGCAATTTTAAAGTATTTGTATCTGTCAGTCTGTTTACTGTGTCTACAACCATTCAACCAGATTTGTGATATTTTATGAACCATAACGTTTTTATCTAGCCTACATTTAGCATTAGCATTATTGATCAGCATGCAAACATTTGTGACCCTGTGGAAACCCAGGATAAAGAATCATAATCTAGCATTAGTTTCACTAAGATTTCAATCTTTAAAATGGCTTTATTCAGTAAATATTGAAGATTTTGTTGTTATATATTTTCACCGAATATTCTTTCTGTTGGATGAATTTGTGTAGAAAACCGTAAAGACTTTTGATGGGTTTCACAAGCAGATTCACATTTTGTAATGAACAACGTTTTAATTTGGAAATGATTTAAAGATAGAAGTAGTTCTGGTATGAATGGCATAGTAATTAACTTTTTCTCGTTATTATGAGAGCATTTTAATTGTTAAATTACATTTGTTGTCTGTATGTTGTCAGTAGCTTTTTTTATTTACCCATATTAATGATCAGACTTGATAAGTGGATGTCAAAATATAAAACAAACGGCCTGATGATAAAATATTATGTCTTTTACATAAATATATCCATGTGGGCTAAATTTATTAAGTATTTGTTATTTAAAAAAAACTTGTTGTCTGGACCCACGTTTGGAAGAAAAAATTAAGACTGGATCTCTTGGAACTTTAATTGAATACCCCTGCTGTAGGGGATTGCTTGTGTATTTGTTCTAACCTGATGTCTTCGTTTTCAAGATTTTTCCTATTAATATCTCCAACTTTTTTGAGAAGGGAAGTATAAGAAATGAGATGACCACTTAAAGTAGCTTTTGCTGCATCCCAAATCATAGCTGCAGACACTGGAGAGCCTCTGTTATCAATCCAATATTGAGATAAACTATCAGAAACAAAAGTGCAGAAAGGGTCATTATTAAGAAGAGATGTGTTAAACCTCCAGTAGCGGTTCAGGGGATACTGAAAGCAGGTCAATCCGCAAGTGTACTGCAGCGTGATCTGATAAAACAATAGGGTCAATACGGCAGGATTGAACAGCATGCAGAAATTGTTTAGGGATAAAAAAAGAATCAAGTCTAGAATATGAATTATGTGGGAGTGAATAAAATGTGTTGTCTCACATTTTAGGATTTTAATGGCGCCATATGTCTATCAAGCCTGCATCTGTATCTGTATTAGATGATTTGATACATATGCAGAGGAGGATTTATCCAGAGAAGCGTTCATTATACAATGTCACCTTTACAATGATAATTGAACAATAAAATCATACGTGATATGAAGTTATGTGAATCAAAAATTGGTTCGTAGAGATTAAAAAGTTATATGATGATTGAAATTTGAACCTGTAATCAAAATAAATCTCCCATCAGGATCAGATTCTTTGTTTCAGACTAAAAGGTAGATTTTTATTTATAAGAATGGCAATTAAATTAATTAAAAACTTTAATTCTGTGAGTATGAGGAGAATGGACCTACACAGTCTCTTCTAAGCTTTGAATGTTCAGTTTCAGACAGTTTTGCTTCCTGAAGCTGTGCTAGATCAGGTTTTAGATTTTTTTCAAATGGGTTGATTTTTTTCCTTTTAAGTATATGCCAATCCCTTGAACTAGAGACCTGCGCGGGACAGATTTTTTAAAAACCCGCTCCCGCCCGTTCCCGTGGGATTCTGTCCCAATCCCGCCGCTCCCGCATCAAATAAACTTTATCATGTCCCGCTCGCGAAATATTCACGATTTGTCCCGCTCCCGCCCGCAAAAACCCCGCAGTAAAAAGTATACATATATTTTGCCCGTAGCCTATATTATTGTATTTTCCACTTGTTTCATATTAAAAAATAAACATAGATTACGGTTTCATTATGCTATTGTCTTTAAAATATGTGTTTTGCAGGATTTATAAAATATAAATTTAGATCCACCAGTCGGCTATAAAAAGTTAACTTCATGTCCCTTTTTCGTCACGCATATCTATTAATATTGTGTTTTCCCACTTGTTCCACAATTAAGAAATAAAAACCAAATCAACAAAATTACAGTTTTTATGCTATTAGTTTGTCTTTAGTGAAATATGCATTTTGCACAACCGTTTTATAAAACATAGCCTACATTTAGGTCCAATTAGAAATAAAAGTTTTACAAATAGACCAATAAAGTATAATAAATAATAAACCTGAATTTCCTACGTGGCCAAACCAAAATGCATTTGACATTATAAAACGTTCTTCCTAATATTCACACATTGTTCTTTAAAAGTAAACTAAAAGCATTTATAAAAAAGCAATCATGTATTAACATATAGATCCTTTTACCTAACAAACAAACAATGTCATTTTTAAGAAGGAAAAGGATTTAGTTGGAACCATTAGGAATATTGCGCTTTTTTCCCTCAACATCAAGAAACGTTAAACAAAAAAACTACAAACATGCCCATCAATATTTATCAAAATTAAAAAGACATACAACTAAACTGGACTAGCAAGAAACTGTAGGCCAACTTAAGTCCATGTAGAAATAGAATGTCGTTTCACCGATGAGGGCTTCAGATTAATGCGTCTTTGCTCCAAGATGCGACAGCTAATACTAAAAGCTCTCTCCGAGGGTGCGCTGGAAGCTGGGATGCAAAGAACATAACGTGTTAATTGGCTTAATCTCGGAAACTCTTGACATCGTCTTTTCCACCACTGAAGGACATCCTTTGGTCAGTGAGATTCTGATGCATCCAACTTGACATTTAAATACGCCGCTTTTTCTGATTCCAGTGACACATAGCTCTCCGTAGTATCAGAATCCTCCCATTCTGCAAAGTCTTGAAAGCAGGCTTTTTTGCAGAAGGTTGGTAGGTTTTCCCTCATTGAACCCTAACTCATCAATTAGCACTTTGGATCACAGATTGTCTTTCATTATCATCAATCATCTTTAACTGACGCAGTTTGGGTGTAAGAAATGTCGCTGTTTTATAAGCATGTGAACTCCATTTAGTGCCAAACTGTTCGGGGACATTAGTTCATCCAAACGTTGCACACAACTCGATGCAATATCAGTGAGAAGGCAGTCAGCCACGGCTGCATTGCAGTGGTTTCTTAGTCTTACGGACCGCGGCAGAACTAGAGACCCACTTAAGGCCGTATTGTCCGACTCCAAGTCATTGGTTGCATCTTTGAACGGCTTCAAAAATGTCACAAGGGTTTTAACTGTGTTCTTGTTAATGCACCCTACTTTGTCATACTGTTTATTTTCCAACAGGATTGTTGCAATGTCATCATACTGTTGAAGCACAGAATCTATCATTTCAAATTTAGAATTCCACCTCGTCTCCACTGACTGCTTTAAAGACTTACTCAGTTTGGCTTGAAGACCGGAATGTTTGATATAGGTGACTAGTTTTTTCACGTCTTTCAGAAGGCGATCAATTTCGGGTGTTTTATCCATCACACTGGAAGAGAATGCATGTGAAGGAATGACATTGAGTACGTGGGCGCTACAGTTTAATCTCCTGAAGCCACGTAGAGCGGCCACCATGTTCGCTCCTCTATCTGTGACAAAGAATCTTTTTCAAAAAATCTTTTCCAAAAACTCTGAGATTTCGAAATAAAAACGCACAAATGTTTTCCCCAGTCTTTGCAGGTATTTCATCAACGGGGCTCCCTGTCAAGGGTGCTCACAAAGAGCACCCTTGACACCAAGTCGGAGTTTGCGTCTATGTAATGTATTGTGGATGATAGAAAATAAGTCTTTCGATAGTTTTCGGTCCAGATGTCAGTTGAAATGGCGTGTGGTGTCGGTCATTTCATTCACAATCGCTCTTCTTTGTGTTTGTGCCCGATCACTGAGATTGCGTGACACTGTCGTTGGATGAGGCAGTATATCCGTCACATTGAATTTTCCAATCTTGGCTGCTGTGTCTACAAGGTGTTGGGGTTAATTTAATAAAACCTTGGCCGGAAACGGTGCCATAAGGTCTTATGTCGGCACAGACAAAGTCAACACATTTTGTAGTTGTTACATCCTTAAGTGGCACTTTTGATTGATTTGACATAAATGTCAGAGAAGTTTGGCCTTTCAAAACAGTACAAACATGACACCTCAGACCTGAAGTCCCCGACTTGTGCCCGCTGTACATAAGTGCACAAACGCTCGGGCACAAATTGCACATCCACGCAATTTACTGAATTAAAAATATAAAAAAAACACTATGAACATAAAATTAACTATTGATCTTCACCCTCGTCCTCATCATCGGCGAAATAGTGCAGTGAGAGAAGGTCCCTGTGACCATCTTGCGGAGGGATAAAGTCGCCCTTGTCCCCCTATCGTTAATCCCTACTGCTAGAATTACCACCTGGGTGTCTGGGCACGTTGGTGTGTGGTGCTGCAACATCCATAAGATGTGTTTGGTTGTCCCCCAGGTCTCTGACCCTGTCAATGTTAGATTCCCCCTGGATCAGAATAGGTCTCGGGGGTTCAGGACCCAATTGGCCTTCTTATGCCCTGGTGGTCCATTCTGATGTGCAGACTCTGGTTAGGCCCCCCTGTCTGGGCCATTAAAAAATCGGGTTTCGTCTGGCGACCCCTCTGCCCTTTTCTTCGCCCCCCTCTTACTTGGGCCCGGCTGCTCCTCATCTCCCCTCCTCTTGTCCCCCGATTCCCTATCCCCCTCCTCCCATGAGTCGCTCAACAGAGCTTCCCAGTCCAACTCTTCCTCCACTTTTGGGTCCCTCCTTGCTCTGGCATCCTCAGCCTGAGGCTCCTGACCCACCATTTTCACCTCCACATTGGGTGAATTTCCTGGGTTGGGTTCCCCTTGGGGCTGAACTGGGTTCACCGTCCCCGGTGCCTCAATGCTGGCCAAATTTCTCCGCTTTGAGGGAGCCTGTTGTTTCCTTGTACGCTGGGGAAATAGTGCCTGTGCCCCCAGCAACTCAGCTCTTTAAAAGACATTGTGTCACTTACCCAATGTAACAGTAAAAAAAAAAATTCAATGCCATTTGCAGCCGAGGCTGTAAAATGTGATCTCCAAAACTACGATGCAGCCTTCGAAGACGCAACTAAGTTAACCAAGTGGCTAAGTCATACGAAATCAAACGAGCTGGGTCGTACGACAACGTAGGTTTGGTTCATGGCGTTCAGGAAACGTGATCCCGCTCTTATTCTGCAAACATCGCGAGGTTTAACGAGTTAGTTTACATGCACCAAGCTTCGGTTAGCCTGTTTTAATATCCAGGTTAAATGTTTTGAATCAATCCGTTTGTCTTCAATCGCATCGTTATAGCTTACGGAAGCGTTCTTTGTGTCCCAAATTGATTTCAACCAAACACATTGTAATTAGAGCGACTAAGTGCTAGCGCCAGGGTTTCTTTCGATCACGTGATCCTTTGATCAATTTATAAAAGTTATATTTGGCTAAAAGAAGCCGTATGTTAACTGTGATATTTGCTTTTACTACGGTAATGTAGTTGTACTGTGGTATGTGTAGTCACGGCACAGTAATTAACCCACCACGTTTTTACCATAGTGACTGCAGTTCAACAATGTCATGCTGTAGTGAAGTGGGCGGGACGAGACCGTGAGTCGTATCACGGAGGAGATCGGGAGCATAAGAGGACGAGCGAACAGACTGTCAATGAGACCGGGCCTGGGTTTTAGTTGAGCTGTCTATTCACTTTGTTATTATTTTATTAAATGTTTGAATCTTTGTCGGTTCCCGTCTCCTTCCTTCCCTACTTTGAATTGTATTACACACGCGTACTAAAAGCACGGTTATCACAACATTTACCATGTTTTTACCAGATTACAGGGATACTAAAAGCAACCCAGCAAACAATGACCTGGCGGTCCACCGGCGGTTTTTGGGCGGCACAGATTCAGCGGCTTACCACCGTCGGCACACCGATCAATGCAAAAATGCTGTCGGTCTGCCAGCTTTTCTCGGGTGGCACCCCACCAGCGCTTGCCGCCACTGGGCCTCTGTGCCTCTGTTGGTACAGCAGTGGCAAACTTACAAGACATGTTTTATTTATTAATTTTATTCAAAGTAATCTTAAGGATGGAATATACTGGCTAAATAGTTTAATTTAATATAATAGTAGGCTAATAATTATTTTATAAAAGCAAACTTTAGTATAAAAAACTTTTTTTTTTAGTTAAATCAAAGGCTATTAATTTGCAATTTCATAATAATTTAATGAGATTTTATAGTTTATGTAGTATATTATTCACAAAACCCTTATGATGACAATAAATTGGAGGACCGTGACGTCGCCCGGTATGGCGCAGCCGGGGCCCCACCCTGGCCAGGCCCGGGGTTGGGGCCCGAAGGAGCGACGTGGGGCCACCCTCCCGTGGACCCACCACCTGCAGGAGGGACCGTAAGGGGCCGGTGCAAAGTGGATCGGGCGGCAGTCGAAGGCGGGGGCCTCGACAACCCGATCCCTGGACGCGGAATCTAGCTCTAGGGACATGGAACGTCACCTCTCTGACGGGGAAGGAGCCTGAGATTGTGCGTGAGGTTCAGAGATTCCGACTAGAAATAGTCGGGATCACCTCTACGCACAGCTTGGGCTCTGGAACCACTCTCCTCGAGGGAGGATGGACTCTTCACCACTCTGGAGTTGCCCATGGTGAGAGGCGGCGGGCTGGTGTGGGTTTGCTTATAGCCCCCCAGCTCAGCCGCCATGTGTTGGAGTTTACCCCGGTGAACGAGGGGTCGCTTCCCTGCGCCTCGGGTCGGGGAAAGGTCTCTCACTGTCGTTTGTGCCTATGGGCCAAATGGCAGTGTAGAGTACCCGCCTTCTTGGAGACTCTTGGAGGGGTGCTGGAAAGCGCTCCGACTGGGGACTCCGTCGTTCTGCTGGGGGACTTCAACGCCCACGTGGGCAACGACAGTGACACCTGGAGGGGCGTGATTGGGTGGAACGGCCCCCCTGATCTGAAACCCGAGTGGTGTTCTGTTATTGGACTTCTGTGCTAGTTACAGTTTGGCCATAACGAACACCATGTTCAAGCATAAGGGTGTCCATCAGTGCACATGGCACCAGGACACCCTTGGCCGGAGGTTGATGATCGTCTTTGTAGTTGTTTCATCTGACCTACGGCCGTATGTCTTGGACACTCGGGTGAAGAGAGGGGCGGAGCTGTCAACTGATCACCACCTGGTGGTGAGTTGGATCCGATGGCGGGGGAGGAAGCTGGACAGACTCGGCAGACCCAAACGTACTGTGAGGGTCTGTTGGGAACGCTCGAAAGCACCGGGCGGGACGCCGGGGACTTGGCGTCCGGGAAGAAGCGCTTTTTTCGGACAGAAAAACCCACATTCACCGGTCCGTATCTCCGGTTTCTAAAAGAGTGACTGAGTGGCTGAGTATCGCCGTTCTTACGAACGGTTTCATGATGCTTGCATAGTTAATTCCCCCTCATGTACGTGTCGTAGATATTTATAGATCCTTGGATTGCACACAAGCAAATGTCAGTTATATCCCTTGATGAGAATCCCAGACGTCTCAGGCCTCTCCCCGATGGCCCGAACAACACACCCTCCCCGAGACGATCACGGGCAGGTGGTCAATTTCGGTCTCAGACCCCCACCAGTTCTTCAACGCTGCATGGCTCACATCGTTCCCATACTTCTGGATCTTGAGATCCCATGATTCCCTCAGCCTTAGCCCAGACACTACCGTGATGTCCATCACCACCAGCCTCTCCGTCCGGTGGATAATAATGTCGGGTTTGATGTGCGTTCTTAGGCAGGGGACAATGGGTTCGATTGATGTCGAAGTCGCCCCGGTGCAGCTTCTTGCACACGAGGCGCATTACTCTATTGTGCCTTGCACAACGTACGTCATGGGTTCTAGAGCAGCTTTGCAGGATGTGATTAAGCGTCTCTGTGTTGGGGCATCCTCCCCTGCACCGCCTGTCCTCCCCCGGGTTGGCTCTCCCTCTCGAAGCTCTTGATTTAGTAGATAGAGTCCCCCCGCGGAGTTGAATTCCCCGGATGTAAAGCCTCGGGAAGACTCTATCTGGCTTCTTCACCCACAGGTGGCTCCCTTCGTCCACGTCTGGCTCCGATAGATCCTTGCCATTGATGGAAGACCACAGCCTGTTAGCCCATCCTTCGTTCATCTCCGAGGATAAACACCAGGGTGCCTCCGGCCCGAATCGGGGTCTCCGTTCTTCTCATGATGATCCTGAAGGATTTAGTTCGTGTTACCGCCTGTATCAAACTATCCGTCCCGTTCAGCAGTTTTGCGAATCTCCTTTTCTGCATGATGGGGATAGTAGATGCCAGGCACGGGACTCCGAGGCCTCCGTTGTTGGGGGCGTGGAATAGTCCTAGTGGGGTGTCCTTCGGGAGGCGCAGCCACTCCCTGATCGATCTTCGGATCATGACATCCATTTTATTGAGAGTGTTCCTGTGTGCATGGCCCAGCACCAGCTCGTGGATCAGCCGAGGGACTAGAAAATCTCTCGTGATCATAGTTCGTTGTTGCGGTTTCAGGGGTGCGGCTTTGATCTCCGCCAGCATCTTTTCCAGGTCCTGCATCCTGTTCGGAGTTACCTTTCCCTTCCAGTTGTATTGAAGGCCTAGGTATCTTTGGGTATCCTCTATTCCCATAGGCAATCAGTCCTCCGCTTGAGTTGTAGCCAGCGGGCGAAAGCAGCATCGACTTGGTTCTCCCATCCTTTTCTATCGTCAGGGCGGCTGATTTTCGGGAGTTCAAGCTCATCCCGCACCCCGCGAGGGCCGTGCCCAAGCCATCCAGCTTTGCCTGAAGTTCTGATCGAGAATCTGCCATGAGGATCATGTCATCGGCATAGACGATTGAATGGATGTGTTGTGATTCCAGGGTGACTCCAACTTCGCGGTGAGCCGCGGAGATGGGCCTCTCCATGGCTAGAATAAAGAGAATCGGCGAGAGTGGGTCTCCCTGCTTCACGCCACGTCCAGAGTGGATGATTTTGTTCCCAATGGTCGCCTCCGACTTCCTCAGGACGTTGCTGATGTAAGAGAGCATAGGGAACGGTAGTCCCGCCTGCTCTGCAGCCTCCCCAAGAGCTTCGTGTGTTATTGCGTCGAACGCTTTAGAGAGGTCCAGGAAAGCCATTGCTAGGGGTCTGTTCAGGTCGTGGCAGTTGCGAAGAACGGCATGCAAGACCGTAGTAGCCTCTAGGCATCCGTCCCTTTGCAGGAAAGCGTATTGGGTTGTTGAAAATGCGAGCTGTTCTCTATACGCCGGGCCAAGATCTTATGCAATGCCCTAGTCAGGATCGATGTAATAGCCAGGGGCCTGTAATCGTTATGGTCCTCCGGCGATGGAGTTTTCGGGATCAGGGTTATCCTTGCATGGGCCAAGTCGAGGGCAGATTCTCAGTGACGAGAAAGAGATTGAGCAAGCTCGCCAAGGAGGGAAGGTGCCAGGACAGAAGGCTTGACGCGGATAGTTTGTCCATACCAGCTGCCGAGTTCGTTAGGGTCTTGAGGGATCCTCGCAGCTCCTCCTCAGATATCGGCTCCAGTACGTCCCAGTGTTTCGGCCCGGTCGCCAGCCCCTTGTAATTGGGAGGGGGGCCATCCTTTCCAAGAATGTCGGCCCAGAGTCGACCAGGCCCGGTGGCTCCCGAGATGCTCCCTGCGCAGGAATCCTCCAGCTGCCTTCCAGCACGGCTGTGACCGCATCTTAACGGTTGGTGTTAAGCAGCCGCTGGATATTGGCGTACTGGCGTCTCCGCAGCTCCTTGGGCTTCTCCAGCCTGTGTTCTTTAGCTGGGCTGGGTTCCTTCCTCTGCCATAATACGGGGAAGATCAGGTTGACTTGTTCTTCCACTGCCACGGCTGCCTCTGTGGTGCTGATCCTGTTGTTGAGCAGGCTCAGCGCTGTTTCTCTCAGAGAGGTGGCCTGTGTAATTGGCTCACGGAGGTCACTAAGAATGGTGGTTAGCATTCTCCTTCTCCATAGGTCGTAGAGGTCGGGAACGGCAGGTGTGGTAGGGCTGGGGGGTGTCGTCGCATTGGCAGCAGGGGTCGGTTGCAGGGGGGGTGGAAGGATGGTTGTTCGTGGGCCTATGGGTGGCGTCCATTGGATGTTGATGAGCCTTTTCTTAATAGCATCCTGCGAGCGGTGCGGAAGGTTGATCCTCACCCGCGAGGCCAGGTCTTTTTTTGTCATACCCTCTTCCCAGGCGAGGTCGGCCGCTGCACGGAGTAGGTCCTCTTCTTTGGAAGTCCATATCATCCTTGCGGTTCGTTGGATCGGAGTGTTGGTGGGGGTTGTTTTGATGGATCCGTCAGCTTGAGGAGGGAAGTCTTCGGAGTTGGTTGGTCTTTCAGGTTCGGGTCCAGAAGGAGTTTGGGATTCAGGTGAGGATAGAACTTGTGGGGCCGATGTCTCCGGCCATTTCAGGCCGCGCAGCCGCCTTTTAATGGCCTCCTCTGATCTGCCTTCGTCAGTCCCGTATGCCATTCTGAGTTGGCCGACGCGATCAGGTGTAGGTCCTCAGGCGCTGTCCATAGCTTCCTCCTGCTCGCTTTTGTGGCAATCCTTTCAGAGTTTACTGCCTCAGGATGTCTGTGATGTCGGTGCATCCCGAGGCTCCTCCCCGTCGGAAAGTGTCTCAGACACTTGGGACATGTCCATGTGGGGTCGTTACTTAATGCAGCCTCAGTTTTGTCGTCTACTTTTTCGGGTTTTGGTCAGAAACGGACAGACCACGCATTACACTCATAGCAAAACCAGGTGTAACCAGTGGAAACTGAAAACCATTACTCATGTCTCCACAATGTTCTGTTGCAGAAATATAGATCTTGCTAAATGGTTGCTAAGCTAACCTGTTTCGTTGCTATGGCCGTGGAATGGCACCTGCCAATTAATAACACATCAAACCACAAGTAATGCGAAAACAACTCCAGTGTTTCTATGATGCTATTGCAGAGGTCTAGCTAGACGGTTGCTAAGAATATCTGTTCGGTTGCTATGGGTGGGAATGGCACATGACAATTTATAATACATCAAACAACACAACCCCAGTGCCTCTACAATGTTCTATTGCAGAGATAATAGTCTAGCTTGATGGTTGCTATGTCAACTTGTTTGGTTGCTATGGGTGTGGCATGGCACCTCCCAATTGACAACACACTAAGCAACAAGTGAAATGAACTGAGTCCCTAAACATACACAATGATATTCTCCGGAGATATAGGTCTGTCTAAAAACATTTGCCAAAATAATATGTTTGCTTGTCACCTATCATATTACAATATTCTTATCCATGAGTAAACCGAATCAACTCCTGTGTCTCTATGCCATTCCATTGCAGAGATATAGGTATTTTTTGTTAATACAATGCACTTTTTTTAAATATTCTCTTCTGTGTTCTCAAGAATTAATATTGAATAAAAAATCTAGGACCATTTAAAATGATTAGTTCACCTGAGTATTAACAATCATCATCATCATTTATTTTCCCTCTTAACATTATATATTTGCGTGGCTTTTTGTCTTCTGCATTACTCATAAGAAGATATTTTGAAGAATGTTGGTCACCATAAGTATTTGTACCAACTGACTTGCATTGGTTTTATGTTCATACTATGCACATTCTTCAAAATAGCCTCTCTGTATTCTGCAGCATTAAAATTGAATGTGTTGGACTTTTAAGTGTCCTGCATGTTCAAAAATTGAAGGTAGGCAATCTCTAATAAGTATTGAAGTTTATTAATCTGATTAAAACAAAATACAGCGCGCGCTGGGTTGCTGGACAACACTCCTCTGTCCTTCCAAGGAACAACAACCCCCACAGCACACGTTCACAGCATTTATTCTTATTTCACGCCGATCTCTCTTCTGCTGGGGGGCCGGGATCCCCCTTGTTTCCACCAATCACCAACTTCTGCCTTATCTGGTTCCTGCAAAACACTCCTGAGAAAACAACATACATTCCACATACCTTCCCCCACCCCCTAAACAACTGCAGCCAAAGATGCCCCTCTATCCCACATCTCCTATTGAAAGCACATTTAGTATTGCAAACAGCTTTTAAATACTTCATAATATGAGGTATATGGTTATACTCTAATGCATCGTTGCCAGAAAATAAAATGTAATAACAACAGTAATATCCTTCAATCCCTCTCTTTGACCTCGTAAGAGGTCACACATAATCCTGTTCATCATCATCATCAGTAATGTGGTCTGCAGCCAACAGGGGCATGGTATAAGGAGGTGGGGTAAAATCTTTCTTTTCTATTGCTGCAACTATCAATCGGTTGCACAGTGACCTAATGCATGGTATACAGCAACATCCGCATGTTACTAAAATGGCTAGAAACACCGCAATTGAAACCACTATGGACATCACTAAAGCCTTCCATTTTCCTAATGCTTTGTCTAACCAATCGCCCACAGGGTTATCTATGCCCGAGTTTTCCTTCATGGGTATAAGTGATATGTGGTGCTGTTAATGATTTGGCTAGTCTACGCTGTCTCAGGGGCGAGAAGGTAAAAGCTGCCGAGTTGACGAATGACATAATTGAGTGTGTGGTGAGAACAGTCACTTGGTGGCCCATGACAATGTGTGATGTCTTTTCAATTATTTTTGCCAAACCTGCAGCAAACCTGGCACAACTAGGCTGTCGTTGTTCAATGCTGTCCAGGAGGACGCTGACATACATTAAAATCCTCCTCGTTCCTGCCTGCTTTTGGAATAGCACCCCATGTGCACTGCTTCCTGTTTCAGAGACATCTAGGAAAAAACCTAGAGAGTAATCAGCACAATTCAAATGTGCTGCATGTGCCAATTGTGCTTTTAATGTGATAAAAGTCTGTTCTGCCTCAGGGGTCCATGTCAATTCATCCTTTAAATTTTTCATACCCTGCTCTTTCACGATCTGTCTGAGGGGCGAGGTTAAGGAAACATACATAGGGATGTAATTTTTGCTGAAACCTGTAAGGCCAAGAAAGGAAAGCATGTCCTTTACATTGGTTGGTTTGGGATGTGTTAGAATGCTGTCACGTTGACGATGGGAGAGAGTAGAGCCCTGCGGTGTGATCAGTCTTCCCATGAAGGTCACAGATTGCCTACTGACTTGTAGCTTTTCCTTGCTGACTTTGAAACCTGAAATATATAACTGTTGCAAAATTACTTCTGTAGCTTGCAGACAGTCTGCATTTGTTTCTGCGGCTAATAACAAATCATCAACGTACATTATTAACACGCAGTCAGGGAAGGATACAACGTTCCAATTGTTCCTTCAGCACTTGGTTAAATATGCCTGGTGACAAAATAAACCCTTGAGGGAGTCTGTTGTAAGAGTACTGGCGCCCTCTGTAGGTAAAGGCCAGACATGACTTACAATCCTCAGACATTGGTACACAGAAAAATGCATTTGCCAGGTCTATGCAGGTGAACCACTGGTGAGCTGGGGTCAAATTTGAGAGGGTAATATATGGGTTAGGAACCGCTATCGTGGGCGTTACTACCATACTGTTTATTCGTCTTAGGTCATGTACAAGTCTGTACTTGTTGGTGCCTGGTTTTTTGTACTGGGAAAATAGGAGTATTCCATGGAGACTTATAAGGGGTGATTACCCCCCTCTCTAGGAGTCCCTGGACAGTTGATGCAATACCCTCATCTGCTTCAGGCTTGTTGCGATATTGGGGTACCCAGACTGGGTCCGTAGATGTCAAATCAAATGTTACTGGTGTCATATTACAAAGACCCACATCTGTTGGTCCCTGGGACCACAAGTCAGATGGTTGTAGTGCAATCAACTGCTCAGCTCCTGGGCCATCTGTTTGCTCTCTTCCATGGCTCCTAGAAATCTGTTTATGTGTCAAAATGCCTATGTCTTCAGTGGTCGCCTGTACCCAATAAGATTGTGTGTGGTTGGTGAGTACAGGACCATGTCAGCGTGTGTAGGCTTCCAATCAGTAACTCCTCTCAACTTTTTAGTCATACCTCCTAACCTCTCGCGCTTCATGGCCTGGATGCAGTGCCATGGAAATGTGTGGTGCAGCTGTGTCTGTTATTTCATACCATTTCTGCTGTTCCTCAGTCAGAGTAATAGGGGCCACAACACCTTCCTTCCCTATATATAGGCCGTCCCCTGTAAGACGCCATCTATTTCCTTCTATGCTATTAAACAGCTCATGGTACATGACATCGTCATTTCTGTCATAGAACAGTGTGCAATGAAGGGGGTCAATGGGCGGTAAGAAAATGTCTATGCCTGTTATCCATGGCCGGTGGTTGTTATACAATGACACTACACTCGTTGGGGATGGGGAAATATCTAATTCTACCCATTAAATGTCAGCAGCCTCTTTCATTGGGCCTCCTAACAGGACATTTTGTGTGTAACCCATTTCTGCAGCCAGTGAACAATTAACTCGAGTGCCATCTGGAAAACTTACAATTACCCCCTCTGGTGAACATAAAATGCTGGCTCCTAGTTTGATAAGTAGATCTCTACCTAATAAGGGTACAGGAGCATTAGAGGAGTACAAGAATGAGTGTGGCAAGCTCTGATTTGCAACATGCACAGTTACATTTTTTGTCATTGGCCATTTTTCCAACCCACCAGAGAACCCCATTACTCCCACTGTTTTATCACTCAGATCATTTTGTGTTATAGTGCCTCTTGTTACAGTGGAGTATGTTGCTCCAGTGTCCACCAGAGCTTGTAGTGGTTTGTTGTTAACCACTATTTCCATGAGGGGCTCAGCCATTCCCCTCATGGTGGTTCTCTGTGGGCCCCTTCAACATTCCTCTGCGTCCCCCCCCGGCCCCATGTTGGGTGCATGGGCGCCTGTAGGTTGGGTGGCGACGAGAGTTGTTGCCCCGGGTATTGTGGGGTATGTGGTCCCCTGCCACGACCACCAGGTCCACCTCTGAGAGGACCCCATCCCCCTGCAGGTGGCCCTGTAGTTTGGCCTTCCCCTTGCTGATTGGGCATTCTCTTATAAAATGATCAGTAGCACCACACGCATAACAGGCACCCCTCCCCCCGCCCCGCCACCACCATTCCCTCGTCCTCTATAACCCCTATTTCTTTTCTTTTCATTTTATCGGTATGGTGAACTAAATGTCTCTCCCACACTTCGTTGCTGGCTACTTGTATGTCTGGGTTATTTTCCATTGCCTGTTTTACACCATTAGGGGCTCCTGTCATCACAGCTGTTCTAAAAATGTCACGTGTGATGGGATTATTCAGACTGTTTTCCTCAACCATCTGTTCCCACTCCGCTGCACACCTGAAATAATAACCTGATCCTGTCTCCCCTGGCTTGATACGAAATTTAATATTCTGATATGCTGTTGGTGGCGTGGGAAATTGTCTCCTCAATGTTCTGCCTATATCAGTGCTATATGTTGTAAACTTTTTGTCGTTGGAAACACCATCTATGTTTGCGTCGGTTTCAAAGTCAAGCATTTGTGATGCTGTAAAGATCTGACCCAACAGGCATCTTATGTCTCCCACCGCCAATGTAGTTCCATGGCATAAGGCCATCAATTTATTCAGCCTCCCTCCCCCTGAGGTGATGGGGGGCAATTTCGCTAACACTGCAGTCATATCACTATGACTCCATGGTTGATATTTAGCTTGACCCTGTCCTCCCTGCACTAATGGCATTTGTGTTCCAGCGCGCAATTGGTGGCTGGCGGCAAAATCATACCTGCCTTCCTCATCGTCATTCTCATGGCCACCTAACCTCTCTCTTTCCATTGCTCTGGTTCTTTTTGCAATAGGGGTAGCAGACATTGTTCCTTTAATAGTCACATCCATATGTGTTTTCTCTTTGCCTTCATCACTATCTAAACTCTGTCGGCTATGCAATGAAACAGGGGTTGTGTGATATTTTAGCTCTCCACATGCCTCTCCCCCCTCCCCTTGTGACATCTGTTCTTCGTGTTCTTCTCTCTGGGGGGTTAACTGCTGTGCTGTTCCACTGACTAATCTTGTGAGTTGGTGTAATTGCTGTCTTATTTCATTTATATCAAACGTTGTGTCAGGCAATTCTACATCAACTTCTCCTTGGTTCACTTTTACCATAACTTGCTGCAGGTTTGTCTCATACGGTGGGGGTTTTGTCAATAGTTGCAAGTCCGGGTATTTTCTGCTGCCTGATCAGAGGTGTCACCCTGTGCACTTCCTGACTTCTTTGTTCTTTCTTTGTCTGGCTTTCACTGACTTCACATGTTCCCCTATGCCCTTAATTTTAGCAGGACTGAGAGCTGTTGCAGTAAGTGCAATTCGTGTCCACAGCCTGAGGTCTGTTCTATATTCTTTTTCTTGGTTCAAATGTTTACCCCTATTTATCCACTTCACTTTAGTCTTTTCTTCTACATGTCTTTTCAGTCTTACATGCGCCCTTTTTTCCATATCCCTGACTTTTGGTGCTAGTGGCACCGACATTTTGTCGGGCGTATCCCACCCGTTCTCTATACATATATCTGACTCCATTTTTTCTCCCATATTTTCTTCTCCTTTTTATGACATTTAGGCTCTGCCTGAGCTAATAGCATATCTACTATATTTCCCCACTGTTCTAGAATTGGTGTACACCTGTATTCCTCACATTCCTTTTCATATTCTGCCATCCTTTCCTTATTATTTTATGTAAACAATCCAATACACAGAAAATATATACAAATGTTCATATAAAATCACAGAAAATATTTATAATCTTACAAATTTATGGTTTCCAGCACCAAGGGAATCAAACCCAAATTTATGGTTATTAAAAAATAAACCAAGGGAATCTAACCCAAATTTATGGTTATTAAAAATAAACCAAGGGAATCTAACCCAAATTTATGAAAAAATAAACCAAGGAATCTAACCCAAATTTATGGTTATTAAAAAATAAACCAAGGGAATCTAACCCGGTTATTAAAAAATAAACCAAGGGAATCTAACCCAAATTTATGGTTATTAAAAAAATAAACCAAGGGAATCTAACCCAAATTTATGGTTACTCCGAACCAAAGGAATCAAACCTCAGAATTTATCCGATTAATAAACTTCAAATAGTAATTTAATTATACTTACACGAGATGTTCATCAAATTCAACACATCAATTTAGTTTTTTTCCAATAGGCAGAATTTGATTAAACAGGTTTCTGCTCACCTTAGTTTTCTTGGCCGGCCGTGTGTTGAACCTGAATCCGTCTCGCCTTGAATTCCGGTCTTTTGCCGCTTTTTATCAATCAAAAAACTGCTTTTTTCCTCAATCATGTCGGGGTCACCAAATTGTTTGACTTTTAAGTGTCCTGGCATGTTCCAAAAATTGATGGTAGGCAATCTCGGTAAAGAGAATTTATGGGAGATGTATCGGGGGTGGGGGGAAGGGACTTAGCGGTGCGGGGCGGTTCGAAGGAGGTTCGCGGCGGGGACCGGAAAAAACGCAAGACAACGCCGAAGGCGGGGAACCTCTCAGCGGGCCGTACAAACCAAGGGACTCCCCCTCCCCGGCCCCCACCAGCCTCATCGAACAGAAAACTGATCCCCCGGCGTGACAATAAGATAACATGCTCGCTGTTACCGCCCCTCGTTGCCTGGTGGCGTTTCTTTGAGTGGAGTTGGGGTGCTTGTGTCCGGCGTTGTTAGCTACCCTTGGAAGGACAGAGAAGATGATCAGTTTGATCCTTACAACCCTCCTGTCGTCGGCGGCTTTTGTTTGCCTTTACCAAGGCCCTAGGGGGGTGAAGTGGCAGGGAGAGGGAATGAGCTAATGAGAAAAGGATGGAACCTAAGGCCGGATTATCGGCTTCCCGAACGCTGGTATCCAACCACGTCCAACACGGGCAGGCAAGGCGGGTCCCCTTTACCTTCCCTGGCGATACTACCTACAGGAGAACGGAGAAGGACAAAGTGCCGGGCGCGTACATCGCTTGAAGTCATTTCTTCAGTATATATTGTCCACAAAACACTTACATTGCACGTCTAAGATGCATGAGCTCTCATGGAGTGGGGACAACATTAATCGGCAAGTTGCACATTTTGGATAACTGATTAGAATCCGAACCACACAATGAATAAATCAAAGGGGTCGTCCAGCATACGTGATGTGTATGTGGCGTCGCCAGGCCAAATGGGGGTGGCGGGCAAGTGGCAGAAACAGGAGGCGCGATTCCCCCCATAGCGGGGAGAAGGATAAAGGGCTGGTAAGATGTTTAAAGGAACGGCGGGGGGTAAAATACGCGGGGAGTATAATGGTGTGGTACGGAAAGAGAAATGGCGGAAGAAAAAAGAAAAAAACAAAGGAGAAGGTGTGTACTTCCGGTGGGAGGTGAAGTTCCCGTACACCGCCGGATCGGGGACTGGGGGTAACAAAAAAGAAAGTGGGAACGCGGCACGGCTTGGCGAAAGCCCAGCCAAGGTACTGGGCCAGGCCAAAGGGGGGAATGACGGGAAGTAGAGTAAGAAGATCAACGCCCTGCCTCGAACAAAGAGTCTCCCCACCAAGACGCCACAGAACCCGCTAAAGGCAACTGCATCCAAGATGCCCCTCTATCCCACATCTCGCTATTGAAAGCACATTTATGTTATTGCAAACAGGCTTTAAATACTGCATAATAGTGAGGTATATGGTTATACTCTAATGCATCGTTCCGAGATAAATAAAATAGTGTAATAACAACAGTAATATCGCTTCAAATGAAAAAATGAATTCCTTTTTAGATGGCGCATATGAGGTCATATCATAGACAAAATTGTCTTACACAGGCAGTTTACTTTAATTGGTCATGTTAATCTCATCTGTGAGTTATAAACTGTGGGTCTCATTTCATTGCTATACTTCATAACACGCGCAGAGAAAAATAACATGAGCACATAAAAATAAATATATATCGGCAAATCAACAACATATTTGCAATATAATGAGGCAATATTATTGGTGACGTGTTGAGTATTCAGGAGATGGTATTTTACAGCTACCTCAGTTGTAACAAGTTTGTTTGAGTGCCATTTGTCTTCTCAAACCAAATGCATCCATTTCTCCTCTGACGCTCTAACATCAACAAGACATTGTTCCTCCATACAACGAGGGGGGGGGGGGGGGGGGGGGGGGGGGGGGGGGGGGGGGGCGAAAAAAAAAAAAAAAAAAAAAAAAAAAAAAGAGGGGGGGGGGGGGGGGGTGCCGCTCGCTGAATCCATTTTTGGTTTTGAGGGTATTTCTCCATTGTGTTGTGGTGAACGCTCTTCCCCCCGAGAGCAGAGCGAATAAAGGGGGAGGGGGAGGGGCAAAGGGGGACAAAGGAAATAAAAACGGGAAGGGAGGGAAAAGAAGGAAAGGGAGAACAAAAGAGGCTGAAAGAGAGGGGAATTAGAACGCAATGTCTCTCATCGTAGCTATTGCACTTTTCGATCATCCATTTGTGGTCTTCCGTCTGACCGCTGATATCAAGTCGGGAGGCACCTGAATACCCAGAAATATAAGACTCTCTAATCCGACACCAAAAAGTACAGTCCCTCTTGATCGGCATACCGAGTATTCACCCAAAATCGTCGGCAAGACTACTCCGGATGGTATCCTACATCCGCACAGCTCATCTTCCCCCACCAGCCACTGCTGGAGGCCAAAATGGAACAAAACCCACAACCGGCGTGTGAATGGTTGAATAGCGATCAATCCCACCTTTTGTCCTGGAGTTCGCGTCCCCGGCTTATCGCTATCCGTTGGACTACCCCGTGCCGACTGGAGTAGTACAGAGTTAGACCTAGGCACTGGGCAAAACAAATGGGCGTTAGCCATAAGGACGGGAGCGGTGGGGCCGCTTAAACGCACACGACTAACACATGGTAGAGGAAGGCCTATAAATTTACGTTTAAACACGCCGCATCTTACTTGGAGTAACACAACAAACCGATTTCGAACAGGAACCCGCATCACAACTTTGAATGTTTGTAGCACTTTGGGCTCCCGGGACGAGTTTTGGGGTGCTGCTAAATTCCTCCAGCCGTGTTCCTTTACCCGGCGCGACTAAGCACGTGCACAGCAGCATGTAGGGTTCTTGTTCCCTCCCCCGGTATTCTGAAAAACGATTGACCTGACATTGGAACAGTATCATCATGAAAATACGGACGGGACGTATCGGGCAGTGGCTGCATCTGCGTTTTCCCACACCGGCTGACGCAAGCAGCTAACTAAACGGAATTCATGGTCTCGGCACCAATTGGTACGATATTTGATTCACTTTTGCCACAAATTTACGCTCCCACAAAGGCAAAATAAAACAGGAAACCTAAGAAATTAAGTCACAGTGAAGGTCGACACCAAGACCTGAACGAAACAAACCATCATGGGCCCCGCCTACACTTCAAGTTGGGAGGAAATGGATCAAAAGAGCGGGATAAGTACGGATGAAAAGAGAGAAAGGGGGGGAGGGGAAGGAGAGAAAAACGTCCGCCCTTATTTTAATTTTTAGATGTGTACATTCATGGAGAAATGTTTCACATGTCCCTCACATGTTTTAACCCACACATATGCCCAAACACACACCCCTAGATGTTTACAACTTCCACACAAATAATTCAGTCACCAAAAGAGTAAGATACACAGTAAGAACAGTAAGTACAATATTGTTTTGATTGTATTCTTAGATTACAAGACAGGCTGTCAATTTATAACGTTTAATATAAGTGGCGTATGGTGTTTTTTTTTCTTGTGTACTGCTAAATTGTAACCTTGTGTAGCAATGATTGTAGATTTTGTGCTCTCTGTTACATAGCAACTGCGGAATAATGTATGTTACCCCCATGTCCAAATGATATTATTCTCCAAAGATAAAGGTATGTTTAAATGGTTGCTATGGTAATATGTTTGGTTGCCATGGGCGTGGCTTGTCACCTGTCATTTTATACACACTTATCCATTAGTAAAACTAACCAATTCCGGTGTCTCTAACACATTCTATTGCAGAGATATAGTTTTTTTTTTGTTAATACAATGCACATTCTTCAAATAGCCTCTTTTGTGTTCTGCAAAATAAATATTCAATTCAATTCAAGTTATTATATAGCGCTTTCACAATGTGGCATTGTTCCAAAGCAGCTTTACAGGAGCAAATAAGAAAACACAGAGGTAAAACACAGCACAGTGCATTGTGTTTATAGAACAAGAAAGAACATTCTAATAGATAATATCTAATAAATAAATAAATAGATGCAGTCTCCCGGTGAGCAAGTCAACACTGCCCTGCTGTGGCGAGGCAACCAAAACTCCCTTATTGATTGATGGAGAAAAAAAAAAGACAAAAAAAAATGAATAAAAAATTCTAGGATAACCAGTGTTGGGTAGTTACTCTGAAAAAGTAATTAGTTACTAGTTACTAATTACATATTCAATAGTGTAATTAGATTACTTTACAATTTACTCTGTCCAAAAAGTATTTAGTTACTTATATAATTACTTTCTATATCCTACATCAACGTTGATTAGTTAAGTGATTCAAGGGATAGACAACGACTTATTTATTTCATTCAAATAAATATATTAAACTACTTAAAGTACTCTATTAACTGACCAACGTATGACAGATGTGAGAATTATACATTTTACAAGTTACAAGTTAGACTTTGAATTTTGATGTCAATTCCACTATTGCACACACATATATTACACAAAGTATTTAGTTTAATTACATCAAAAGTAACTGTAATTAAATTACAGAAAACATAAGAGTAATCCCTTACTTTACTTTTTCAAGGGAAAGTAATTAAATTACAGTAACTAATTACTTAGTAACCAGTTACACCCAACACTGAGGATAACATCAAACGGATATTCACCTAAGAAGGACATTTCTATCATCATTTACTCATCCTCTTGACATTTTAAAACTGCATGGCTTTCT